>OY856409.1:1754181952-1754229452 GCA_963693085.1 Alisma plantago-aquatica
TGGCGGCTGGCGACTGGGTACAGCAGTAGTTGCTCTGGCGTGAGCAGCTTCAATCTCATCAGGGTGGCGCGCGAAGGCGGCAAGCAGCTTCAAGCTCATTGTGGTAGTGCACAGAGGCGGTGAGCAAAGAAGGGAGGTGGCAGAAAAATCACCAGACCTAGCTATGGGGGACAAGATCAGGAACTAAACAACGAAGAGAAAGAGTCTGGCTCACGCGGTGATCATATGTTAACTATCGGCATCAGTTATTCTTCTAAAATCGGCGATAAATAAGTCAATGAATTTTTGCCTCATGAAGTATATTTAGTCGTCAGTTCTTTAGCAAAAACTGATGACATATGAGGGGATAAAAACTTTCATGGGGCTTGGCGCGGAACATGTGTCATCAGATTTTGCACAACTGATGTCAAATTTAAAAAATTTCGAGCCAAATAATTTTCACTAAAAAATTGTATTTCACGGGTGATTTTAGACGTCGGTTTGGTTTATTAACAACAGACGTTAAAGAAAAGTGATACTCGTGTCTTTTGTAAATCGGTTGGTCTTCACATATAGGTGTTAGTTGAGTTTATACGCTGACATCATAGACTATTGGTGTCGGTTTTTTAGCAACAACCGACGACATCAAATGTGACGTTAAACATCATTTCTGTACTAGTGAGTCTTTAGGCAAACTACGAATAAGATCACATTTGATTAATTTCTTAATAACATGAGTGCTATCATGTTCTAATCTTCTATTCCATAGATTTTGATCATCATTTGCAATAAGACATTTTCCAACAATTGATTTCATAGAGTTAGGTCTAAGAATATAAAGATTTCCTACCCTTTTTCCTTCATATACTACATTATTAGTGTCTTCTTTTATTAGCTTGCAACAAGTTTTGTTAAAGAACACACCATAGCCACTATCACATAATTAACTAACAGTTAAAAAGTTATGGTGCAATCCATCTACTAATAATACATTTTTAATAGTGAGATTAGTTCCAATATTACCTATTCCGATGATGGCTCCTTTCCCATTGTCTCCAAATGTGACTAATCCTCCCTTTTTCTTTACAAGTGGTTTGAAAGCATGTTTGTTTCCAGTCATATGTTTGGACCATCCACTATCAACTACCCAATCCGCAATGGAAGGTTTTTGTTACACAAGTGGAGTCCACTATGGTTAGAGTAAATAAGCATATAACGTGTATATATTTAATCCATAAAATTTCTATAGGAATGAAAAAGATATGCAAAAGAATATCAAATTAGTGTTGAGATAAGACAAAAGAATATCAAAGTAAGAATAGGTCAAATCTCAACATATTCTATTAATATAAGTTAGTTTTTTAGGAACCCAAGCCATGCCAATCGTTCCTTTCTTCATATATTCACAAGCAAAAGAGTAATGACCAAAGCATTGGCAATAATGACATGATATACAAGATATTTTGTTTCTCTTTTCTACAATATTATTATTAGGCACATGTATAGTTCTAGTCTTTGGACCATAGGCCTTTTTGGTTCTATTCATATGTGAGGATTGATTCTTTGGCACATATCCTAAACCCCTTCTTCCTATTCTCTTTGAAGTATTGACTAAGATGTTATCAAGATTTTTGTCCCTTGTGATAATCTAGAAACTCATTTTTGCATATCAACATTTTCCACAATCTTCCTTTTTAGATCTAAGTTTAACATAGCAAGATTTGAAATTAAAGGATCCTTTTATTTTACTAAAGTATCATAATCTACATGACTACAAAAAATAGATTGAGTTTGATGATCATTTAGGTTAGCAAGCATGTCAACCTTTTCTTGAGATATAAGACTATTGTTATTTTCAAGAGAAAGCAATTTAGTCTTATAGCTCTCAATAGATTATTTTAAAGAATTACTTGAATATCTTAGAGTATCATTCTCAGAACTAATATTATCAAAATCAATATCGAGCTCATCAATAATTTTTTAAAATTTCTTCTTTTATTTCTTGCAATCAATAAACTTAGCATGAATTTCTTCAAGACTTTTTATTAGTTCTTCCTTAGATAATTCAAAAATGTCTACCTCATTAGTTTCTTCTTCACCTTCCTTCTCCATGAAGCACTCTATCTCTTCTGTTCACTACTCCCATTTTCATCACCTGGTTGAGGTGGCTCTTCTCTCTGCACTCAAAGCACCTAGGAGAACAAATACGTTTATATTTCTTACCATTTAGTATTTAAGCATCTTCCTCATTTTCACTGCTTGTGTCACCGCTTTCTTGAGTAGTAATTTTTTATGATGACTTAGAGGGAGATTTGAGAGAAATGTCTTTCTTCTTCTCCTTTTATTGTTCAGCCTTGATCTTCTCTTCTTCTTCTAGAGTCACTTCATGTGTTTCTAGATTTCCAATGAGTTGATCCATCTTGAGTTTTGTGAGATCATTGGCTTCTTTGATGGTAGTGACCATGGATTTTTACTTTATAGGCAATGATCTAAGTATATTTGATACTTCTTCTTCACTTATATTTTTCCCCAAGGTTCTTATGTTGTTTACAATGTTAGAAAAATCTAGCATACATCTCTACAATACTTCTGTTAGGTTGCATATGAAATAATTCAAATTTATTCTTTAGCATACCAATCTTAGTATACTTCACTTGTGTCGTACCCTCGTGAGTTATGGAGAGCTTGTTCCATGTTTCATAAGTAGTATCACAAGTGGATATATGATTAAATTCATTAGTAGATAATGAATAGTAAAGTATGCCTACAGCCTTTGCATTTAAAGAAGCTTGTTTTACCATTTCTACATCTCATTGTTCTAGTTTAGTCATTGGAAACTTGTAGGATCTGGCAATCATCTTCCATAAAATAAAATTGAATCCTTGGAAATAGTATTGCATTCTCATCTTATAGTAGGTATAGTTTGTCCCATCAAACACGGGTGGTCTGTTCATGTTTGTGCTTTCTATGTTGAGGTTGCCAAGAATGCCCACCCTCATTCTTCAAGGCATGTGACGGCTACTTGAAGACCTACTTGATACCAAATGAAAGATCTAGAGGGGGGTGAATAGACATTTATAAAGTATTTAAATAAATTTAAATTGCAATGGAAACAAAAGAGGATATTCATGATTCCACAAGTGGTGGTTCTCTTCCTCAGCCCTCGGAGTGGTCAAGCACGGTGTCTCCTCACAAAGGGACACCGGTCGAATCCCAGTTGCTACCTTGATTTACCACCCTCCCAGGCATTCAGCCTCCACTACAGGCATGAGAGAGGGGTGGAGAAATCTTTCTCTCTTAATCCCATGGATAGCCTCCAACCGCAATTTACAAGTAGCAGAAATAAGATGGGGAAAATAAGTACACCAAGAAGCTCTGCAATGTCCTTATGAATCAAGCTTATGGACCCAACCACAAAAGATGTATCAAGGTTGATTGGCGGTAGGCTAAGCTAAGGCAAGTACACGAAAAGATTGTTGTGAATGATTTGTAAATGGATTTCTATAGCTCCTTCTACTCAAGATGTAATGTTTGCAAGTAGCAAGTGTCTGTTAGGATGCCTATAGACCACTACTATTTATAGGCATAAAGTATGAGTGTGTAGGATATCGTTGGGGAGAGTCTAGAGGGTTCTAGAGGTTCAACTAGCCGTATGAATGAAATTAATTTAGATACAATGGCTCGTTTGATCGTAACAAAACTAATTCCAGAAGCATCTTCAGTCAATGATTTTCTCGACTGGATAGGTCCTCGGTCGACAAGTTTTTCAACTGAGCCAAGGTTGGACGCACAAAAACTCTAACGGCTATAAGTTGGTCTAATTTATTCTCTATCTCGGTCACAAATATTTTCAACTAAACATGTGTTTTTTCAGAAACATGTTTGACTCAACATTTAATGTGAAATTGGATTTCTTGAGTCCTCGACCGAGTAGTGTCTCGATCGACAATAACTTCGACCGACTGCATCTTGGTCCACAAAAATGTCGTCGGTGTGCTATAAAAGATGGATAAACTTGGAAACAATTATCTAATGATTTATCTAGTGTGACCTACCTATCCAAGACACTTGGTATTGACATATGAAAGGTTTTGGGATAGGTGGGTTTGGTCCAAAACTTGATTTTACATTAGTTCTAAATAATTGTACATTTGAAATATAAATAAGCACATATGAACACTTTATTTGAAGAACTGATGTTCCAATTTTGACTTTGCCAAGAAGGTTCCTAAAACACTAAAGTAACATGTTATATCCACAAGTAAGAAATGTTTGTCATAATAAAAAGAGAAGATAAGCTAATGTCCAATTTAGTCTACAAATTTTTGGTCCTTAGTGGTAGTTTGTTTCCTTATGCCCGACAATGACACCAAAAGTTGATCACTCTTAAACATGAGTCAAAAGTGTAAATGTGATTGTCTAGTCGAAGATATCAGACTGTAATATTTATCTCTGGCTTCAAAAGAGTTTGCAACTCAATGTAGAGTCTATTTTATTAATATGAGGTCAAACACAGTGATAAGGAGAAACAATAAAACAAGAAAAATAAATCTTAGCTTAGCTTAGTTGAACTAAAAAGGATGAATTTGGTATTACAATTTAGAGAATGAATTAATCTACTACAATCAATAAATCTAAGTTGTGGATCTTTGAAAATTTTGAGATGATTATGAATATGATAAAGGGAACTTGGATTGGTTTCACCGATCTGACCTGCCTCAACCATGTAGAAATTTATCTTGTAATTTATATTTAAGATTGAGATATTTTGCAAGCAACCAAGGATTGTACCTAATACCTTCCTTCTCCCAAGATCAGGTAGATTTCTATCTTAAGGTACCTATCTCTTGAGATGATAATCAACATATAAATCAATAAAAGTATGGTTTTTTTCTATGTAACTCCTCACTCTCATGGCTCGTCATTAATCCATACTCTAGATCTTATTGAATTTTTTTATTGAATTTATCTTGATTGAACATTGCAAGAAGGTATGTAATCAAACAAGCAACATGTTTAAACCGTAGTATAGAAGAAAAACTTCAAGAATATATGTATTAGATAGAAGAAAGAAAGATTACATGGTTGGTAGGACATGACGGCTACTCCGAACCCAAGTTATTGAGTTAGACATTCATGGTGCAAGAATGAATCAAATTACTACTAAAACGTGTCATAGTTCTCAAAAGAAACTTACAAAACCACAAGAGAAGGGAGAAGAGGTTAATAGACGTAGATCGAGTCTGAGGTTGATTTACCCACCTTTCAATTGGATCTAACTGAGAGGTCAAGCACCTAAGGGAGGTTGATAGATATACCAATTAACATTGGAGTTTAATCATCTCTATTTATTTTATTGGTGGACTTGAGTTAGGGAGAGCTCGATTGAGCTTGATGGAGGAATGGTTGATGGTGAGACTAGAGGTCGATATCTCTTACTAGGTTGATATAACTAGCTAGGTTGATCGGTATATTCTTGGTCTTCTACAACACCGTCTCCACTTGTTCTTAGAAAAAAATGATTGAAACTGAGGCTCTGGGGTCCTATTTAAAAGGTTGACTAGACTCCTGTCACCATGTGATTGTTTGTGTGGATTTGACCCTTTGACTTTTAGCCATCAACCTATGAGGTTGATGGGGGTTGGTTTGATTGACTCTTTATTGACCTCAGGTTAGAGTATGTGAGGAGGTTGATGGCTTTGGTTGATCGAACTCTAGTCTTGGATTCATGCTCATTGGGTTCATTATTGAGCTCGTAACTCAATTGTTATCAAGCTTGTGTTGAGTTGAGATCTATCGATCAGGGGCCAATAGTTGTATGGTGTAGTATCTTGATTGATAGGCTATCGAGCTCTTTGAGATTGGCTCCCTAATCGAGTTGTGAGGTGGATGGATGGTGGTTTCTTTGTTTTTCTTGAGATCTCTCAATGAATAAAGATCGACCTTGGAGGTTGATAGGTTGTATATTGATCTAAATGGTTTTGAGTCAAAATTATGTATTATCAAAGATAGCTTAGTCAAAATAGAGTATTTGGTTACTAAATGTAAAGTAAAGGATTTTATAGTCATTGTTTTCTCATTCAGATGATTTTCTATTGTAGAAAAGTTGTGACACATTCATGATTTATGGTATCAAGTATGAGTCTCATCATGGATATCACACATAATATACATCATATTAGGATTTTGGGACATCTCCCTCACCTACATGGCAAACATACATATATAGTCAAATGCCTCCATATCTAGAGTTTGATATTTTCATAGGAAATATAGGGTTCCACATTATCAAAGGAACCATACACTAGATGACTCAACTCATATACATATTAGTAGTTTCTCTAGGGATTCATCATCATGTCTTTCATCGTTCATACTTGTTAGCATTTCATATGTTCTATAGGTTAGGTACTCTAACCTCCTCCCATGTCAGAGTAACTCACATGAGTTCACTGTTATTGTATGTCCCATGCTAGAGGTCAATGTTTGTAATGATATTGAGGCCTATGTTGGTCCCAACCCGTATCTCACATATCATATCTCAACATGTAAAAAACTAGGTAGAAGCAAGCATGCTAACCCATTAGCTATATTTAGCACATTGCGCAAGTAACATGTACCATGTCAGGTGCTAAGTTTGAATGGTCAAGCTTATCTCATGTCATCATAACATACTTGACCCTTAAAACACAAACTTAGGTCATATTGAAGCAAGCTCATATCTTCAAGAATGACATCATAATCATAATCATCATCATCATCATCTTCACCATCGTCGTCATTGTTGTCATAATCATCATTATCATCATCACCACCATCATCACCATCACCATTACCATCACCATCCAATCACCATCACCAATATCACCATCACCAATATCATCATCACCATCAACATTGTCTTCACCATCACCACCACCACCACCACCATCATCATCAAAATCACCATCATCATCATAATCACCTTCATCATCACCGTCATCATCATCATCACCACCACCACTTAAATCATCATCATCATTGTCATTATTATCATCAACTTTGCCATCTAGGCTACCTATTTGGATTTCAGGCAGTAGATAAGGCAGAGGAAACAAAATACTTTGTTTGTATCCCAAACAAGCAGATTGTGTCAGTAATGATGTATTTAGGAAAAAGGGTTTGTGAGTTATATACCTAGTCTTAGAGGAATTCTAGTGACAATCCTCATAGGATGGTGCTTCTAGATGTGGCAGAACCTAGACGGCAAATGGGGTGGTCTCCTAGTGTGATGCCACAGATAGTAGATGACACAGTCTCCTAGTGTGTTGGCCACAACCTCCACACCTCTATGGTAGTCCAGGAGGACAATTGGGAACTCCTCATCGCGCTTGCTAGATCTCATGAGAAGGACTTTGTCTCCTTCATGTCAACATGCTAGTATTGACTTGTTCTTGCTGGTTGTCTCTCCCTTTTATGGGTAAGACTTTCTCAGGCTCTCACAATACCAAAACTATTAGAGGATAATGTTTGTCAGTGCTATTTGTGTCTTTTGAAATCCTTTACTACCCCTCTATGTATGGGAAGTCCATGATCAAGGTTTCTAGATCAAATGGGAGTTGAAGAGATAGAATTCCATGAATGTCTAGATATTACAGATCACGAGTTGGTCAACTCAACCCTTGAGTCGATTGAATGTCACCCCAGTCATTTGACTCAAGACTTGAATCAATCGATTGGAATGCATTCCTATTCGCAAACATATTGGCTTTCAATGCAATGATCAATGCACAACATGACATCAACATCAATCCTTGATCCAGTCTTACTAATCATCCAGTTGCTCGAGTGGGATTCTGAGTTGGTTGACTCATCACTTGAATTGGTCAACTCAACACTTGAGTCAGTTGACTCATAGTCCCAGTCAGCCAATTTTCAGCCAATGTTGCTTAAATTGATTTCCTAAATACTTTAGTAATCAAAACATATGAATTGGTTGACTCATTATTTGAGTCAGTTGCACATTCCCAGTCAGCCAATTATTCATGAGTAAACTCCTATTGTAGGTGTATCCTATGTGTGTGACTGTATCGGTCCCAAGTTATGTTGGTAGTGAACATCCATTACTAATTTATGACATCACAAGCAATGAGAAATGTTTATCAACACATCATTTCTATACAAGTAATTTGAAAGTTTGATAACATCTTCAACCTAAATCTATCATTACGGTTACTGAGATCTTGTAATTCATTTGTCTCAGATATCTAGATTGAACTCGAGGCATGGAAATGTCATCCTCTTAATCATTCAATCCATATTCCTTGAACTAGAGAAGACTGTAGAGATGCATATGAGCTCAATATCATATATTGACTCACATGAGTATGGCCATACATTTTCTCAGTCTCACTTGTCAAGTGGCCAGGATATCAAGTGTAGTAGGAGGGGCAAATCCAATCTACATCACTCACACCCAATCCTCATGTGTCACAATGCACCCAAGTATCACCTCTATAACAACCCTTACTCAAGGTCATGTTCAGTTATGTTTAAAATACATTTAGTAACATGTGATGAGTGTAGTGACTTCATGACTAATAATCACAATCACCACTATCACATTGAGATATGATTATGGCTGCTATCAATGTATCACTTTCCAAGGCGGATTTTTCTGGTACATTGTTCTCTAACAAGTATGTATGTGTTTAGTTTGATATCATATATTGTGACTAATGTGATTATGTCATCAACCAACACACACTCTAGTCTTATGTATCATTGTTGTATATTAACGTCCATAATAATATCTGACTCGGGACATAATGAAGAATGTAAATATTCTTATCATACATATAATCTCATTGTTCATGTCCTCAACCTAAAGAAATATTTTATTGAGAAATATCATTCATTAGACATCTATCATGTTATATTATAATATCATATTTGAACAAACATATAGATTGAATTACCTTTATTATTAATCAAATCACTTACAAGATATTGCATTACAATCATTGTATGAATGGCTTTTTGGGCATACATACCAGCAAATGTAGCAATGTACTCAGCCTCTTTTGTAAAATCAGCAACTGTCTCTTGCTTGGAACTCTTCCATTTTATAGCTCTATTGTTAAGGCAAAACACAAAACTAGATTGATCTATAGTCATCTTTGTCAGTTTGGAAGCTTGCATTGGTGTAACCCTATACCACCAATTCTTCCTCACTGCCATAAACAAGGAATTGATCCTTAATTCTTCTCAACTACTTAAGGATGTTCTTTAAAGCAGTTGACTAACTTTACCCAGGATCTGACTAATACCTACTAGTCATACTCAAGACATATGAGACATAAGGATGAGTACATAACATTTCATACATGATAGATCCAATTTCTAATGCTTATGAAATTTTACTCATACACTCCCATTCTTCACAACAACTTGGACATTGAACTCTAGATATACTAACACCATGGTACATGGGTAAGTTTCCTCTCTTTGAGTTCTCCATGTTGAACCTATTCAACACCTTGTCAATGTATGTGTTCAGGCTTAGGCCTATTAGCCTTCTAGATCTATATCTATAAATTTTGATTCCTAAAATATAGGATGATTCACCTAAATCCTTCATAGAGAAGGTACTTCCCAATCAGGTATTTACCATTTGCAAAGTAGGGATGGCATTCCCCATTGATAGTATGTCATCTACATACAATATGATGAATACAACTATGCTCTCACTAACCTTCTTGTAAACACAATGGTCACCTTCATTTTGACTAAATACAAAATCTTTGATTGTTTTGCCAAAGCAAACATTCCAACTCCAATATACTTGTTTAAATCCATAGATTGACCTTTCTCACTTGCAAACTTTATTTGCATCCTTTATATTCATAAAACCCTCAGGTTGTGTCATGTACACATCCTCAAGAAGATTCTTGTTAAGGAATGCAGTTTTAACATCCATCTGCCAAATCTCATAGTCATAATAGGTTGCAGTGGCAAGCATGATTATGGTGGATTTAACCATGGCAACTGGAGAAAAGGTTTCATCATAGTCAACACCTTGCACTTGTCTGAAACCCTTTGCAACCAATCTACTCTTATAGGTTTGTACATTACAATAAGGTTGTAGAAAAAAAAAATTCTCAAATCCCATACAAACAAATCACGTTAAAAACAATGTATCTAGAAAAGAGGGTTTGTGAGGTATATATCTAGTCTTGGAGCAAGTCCAGTGACAATCCTCACATAACAGTGCTTCTAGATCTGGTAGCACTTGGACCGCAATCAGGGCGGTCTCCTAGTGTGACACCACAGATGATGGTTAACTTAGTCTCCTAGCATGTTGGTGACAACCTCCACACCTCTATCATAGTCCATGTGGATCACCAGGAACTCCTTGTTGCACTTTCTAGAGACAACATGAAGGAGTTTGTCCCTTCAATGTCAATGTGCTAGAATTGACTTGTTTTTCCTGGTTGTCTCTCCCTTTTACGGGTAAGACTTTCTCAGGCTCTCATGTTACCGCAACTATGAGAGGGAAATGTTTGTTAGTGTTAGTTGTGTCTTTTTAAATCCTTGACTAACCCTCTATTTAGAGGAGGACCAAGGTTAGGGTTTCCAAATCAACTAGGAGTCTAAGAGACAGATTTTCACAAATTTCTAGTTGTTGTGGATCATGACTTGGTTGACTCAACACTTGAGTCGGTCGAATCACACCCCAGTCGGTTGACTCACACCCCTGTTGGTCAGCTCAACACTTGAATCGGTCGATTGGAATGCTTTCCTATTCACAAACATATTGACTTTCAATGCAACGATCAATGCACAAAATGACATCCACACCAGTTTTTGATTTAGTCTTACTAAGTTGGTCTATTGGGATTCTATGTTGGTCGAATCATCACTTGAATTGGTCAACTCAACACTTGAGTTGGTTGACTCACAGTCCCAATCAGCCAATTTTGTTTAAATTTATTTCCTAAACACTTTAGTAATCATGACATATGAATCGGTCGACTCAACACTTGAATGGGTCGACTCACGTTCTTGGTCATCCAATTATTCATGAGTAAGCTCTTATTCCAGGTGTATCCTATGCATGTGACCCTATAGGTCCCAAGTTACATTGGTAGTGAACATCCATAACTAATTTATGACATCAAAAGCAATGAGAAGTATCTAGCAACACATCATTGCCACCCAGGTAATTGGAAAGTCAGACTATAACTTCAACCTAGATCTTTGATCAGTGTTATTATGATTGTACAATCCCTTTTTCTTAGATATCCAAATTGAACTTGAGGCATGGAAATGTCATCCTCTTAATCATTCAATCCATGTTCCTTGAACCAGAGTAGAGTGTAGAGATTCATATTAGCTAAATATCATATATTGTGTAACATATTGAATCTTAGACATTTTGTCTTTGGACCCTCTTTTCCATCTTTTCCTTTCATTTATATCCTCTTTGGCCTTTCTGTTTAATTTGTGGAGAATATGATGGTTTAATGAACATTTATTCACCTTTTATTCCAATATTTGGGTTTATGCACAAATACCTCAATGGAAGCTTAGTAATGGGTCAAATATGCAAAATGTCCACTTGAGTGATAAAAAGAATAAAGAAATTCGTGTTAGAACTTTCTAGTATCTTTTAGAATGTGTAAAAGGAGATAATTCTCGAAATATGCATAAAGGAAATGATAAATGTGGTAATTGGAAATAATATGGAATATAATGGATAAAAAATGATAATGAGGAACATATTGTCCCAAAAATCATAAGTGGAAACCCATGAAGATAATTTGGTTATCAATCTCGTTTTCTTGGCTTAAAAGAAACATAATGGCCAAGTATCATCTAATTTGGATAATAAATTAATATATAAAATCCTTTATTACAGGATAATGGGAAATAAGCCAAGAAGGAGAAATAAAATATCTAATATCCTCAAATTGGAAAAATAACTCCAAATACGTAATCTAAACATGGAAATAAACCTTTGGGAAAATTTTCATATAATTTGGTCAATGCTTACTATTTTATTTTATTTAGGAGAGAGAAAATTATTTAAATACCAAAAATATTAAATATATGTTGAAAAAAATTAATCAATGTCAAAAGCGTGTTCCTCACATTTAGTATTTCTAATAGGCCAAGTTTTATATTTTTAGAAAGTTTCTAGATACCTCTAATAAATTAAAACGATAAATAAGTGATAAATTTAAATGAATTAAATAAAATAATAAAAGTCTTCAAAAAAATATAATAATTCCAAATTCGTGTTCTACACGTTAAAATAGACCTTTGGATGAATTTTGACTCAATTTGGAAAATATTTGATGAGAAGATAAATCATTTAAAACCTTAAAATCATTAATTAAAATAATAAACAACACCAACAAATGAAAATAATGGTAAATTTGTATCCAACATACTTAATATGACTTATGGGTGAAGTTATATTATTTTTGGATAATCCTAGAGTCATTAATGCATGAGGAAAGAGAAAATATGACATTTGAATTATTTAACCTATTAAAAGTCCCTAAAAGGCAAAACTAATTCCATATTTGGATTATATTCATCACAATTAGCCAGAATATAAATTTTGAATAATTTGGATAATGTTTGGGCCTTCAAATGAGAAGAGAGAAAACATTAAATCACTTTAGTCAAATTTGAATAGGAATCAAAAATTTAACTGTGATTGCGCGCTGATCGTCGGTCGTTGGATCTTGATCTGAGGATCCACATTTTGTCTTCTTCCTCGGATCGATTAGGAAACAGGTGGTTTGTTTTCCAAAAATTCAAATTCAATTATCTTCAGATATACTCGATGAAATTCGATGATTTTTGGTTCTATGATTTCCTCTCGAGATTCCGCACAACTTTATATCAAGATTTTTGTGTTTTGACGAAAATTCAAGAAACCCCTTAAGCAAGTCGACGACTTCTCTCACCTCACCTAGCTAAACCCTAGCCTAGGCCTCCTTACCTATAAATACCTATACCTGAAGCACCCCCATCGTATTTGCAACTCGACGCACTAGCTAATTTGGATTTTTGTCTGTGTTTGACCCGGCTGCGAGCCACCGAGGATGTCCAACTTGCAGCACTCATAGCTCCATGTACTCTCCACCTTTGGCACAATTAAAGGTACCATCGGATCCCTCATGTTCTAAGTTTTCCATCGCATACTTGCACTTCGAATTTGGTTGAGTATAGCGCAAACGTCCAATCTTTCCCCAAGCAAGTTGTTGCTTGCTCACAGCCATGGTGTGAGCTGGGTTGGGGGAGACAACCCGTGGCTTTTTACTATTTTACCCCCGCTCTCTTCCTCTCTTTGGTATGAAGTGTCTACGTGGCAATTTCTTATTAGATCATTTTCAAAATTTCATATCTTCTAAATTGTGAGTCCAAAAATAAATCTAAAATATGTTCTAAACTCAAAAAAAATGTTCTCTTTCTAATAAAAATATTTCCAAAGGTTTATTTCGAGTTTTGTTGATAGTGATTTTCTAGAATATGAATGAATTAAGTAAAAATCACCAAAAATGCATATAAAAGTTCATATCTTCAAAATACATAATATTATATGTTATTTCGATCAGAAAACCCTAAATAAGACAATGGTGATGGTTTTAGAGTCTAATTCGATGGTTTGCGCAAAAATTTAGTAACTTTAGGGTTTTAAGCGTTTAATGAATGAATATAGTTCTAATACATAAACATGGTGTTGATATTAGGAAAAGTGGAATACATAATCGATTAAATGGTGCAAGTTGATAATTGGAATCAATATTAAAGGTATGTGCATCTACACCTTTAGTTGGAAATATTTGTGCCTTGACCTAATTTCTTTTGATGAGGCTTCATTTGAACCCTATGTCCTATGCTCTTGATTTTTTTTGCTATAATTGCCTCATAATTAGTTTTAAAAATTATTCTTGGGTCTTGGTTACCCCTCTTCCATGTTCTATTTAAATGATTCTATTACTTGCCATAATTTCTATCATGTTTATTTTATTATACTAATTAACTAGTGTAGTGGTACTTGTATGTACAACCACCCATAGTTGGGCATGTATTTAATCACCCCGGGGAATGTGATACTCTCCCCCACACATGAAATATGTGTAGGTGACTGGGAATGTGTTATTCTCCCCTCACCCTTTGGTTGAAGGTCCGGTAGGGGCCTCAACCCTACTTAGTTAAGGTAGTCAATATTAATCATACATGCAATCCTTTAGTGATATGTTGTTTATGGCAACATCTATTGAAAGCTTCTAGTATATTTAGCCTCATTCTCTTGTTATCTTCATCTTATGATGAACACTAGCATGTTTTACATGTTTTTCTCATCTTGTTACATTAGAATAGCTTTGTGACACATACTTGTTTTTCCCTTTCCCTCTTGTTGGGTGCCTTCCCAACCACTGATGTGGCAAATATCGCACTAACAAATTCACTCGGGGTTGAAATCCTCGAGCTTTTACCAAAAATTTGTGCAATAATACCACCCGCAAGAGTACGGGTCTTATCACAGTATAGTTAAGGATCGAATCCCAAGAGACAACATTTTTAAGAATCTTTGTCAGTCGAATCTAGATCAAGTGAGACTTATATTTAGAACAATTGATTTGGTTGAGGTTAATTAAACTAATTGCATAAAAGTAAAGAGTAGAATTAAAGTTAGATCTATATTAATGATATGGAATCGCTGGGATGGTATTGGGTTTCACCACCACTACGCATGCAAACACATCCAAACACATAACATCCAGGAAAGCATCTAACTATCCAAAGGGAGTTGTTATGAACCCTCCATGAGGATAGGCTCACGTAAGCATCACCTTCTGGATCACTTACTTATGACTATGAAGATACAACATCCAACTAAGGTTGAGGGTCCCCCACAAAGGTAGACCCACAGAAGTGTCACTGTAGGATAGATGGCTCGTCCCCTCACGGATCATACACTTATGACCTCAAGGAACCCTATCATATGGACTCGTTAAGGAGCCAACTGTGTTAACCAACAAGCAAGTAGGTGATTAATCTGCAAGCAAACATCGATGATTAACAAAGAAGATACAACATCCAACTAAGGTTGTTCCCCCCCCCCCGTGAGGGTAGGCACACAGAAGCGTCACTGTGGGCTAGATGGCTCGTCCCCTCACGGATCACACACTTGCTACCTCAAGGAATCCCATTCCATTTCTAGTCTGGGAGTCTACCTCATTAATCGACATTCTACGCTATGAAGAGAAGAACAAGATGGAAGCAAGCAGCTAATCAACTATAAGCATATCAATAAGCAATGAAATGAAAAGTTATATACATTGCCTTGGAATGTTAAATGAAAAGACATGAAAGCATGGGAAGTGGGGCTAGTCCCCGCACCCCAACGAAAGGTGACTACTCACTCATGGAGTGATAAATAAGAGGAATAAGAGAGAAGGAAGATTCTGCCATGAGCATGATGAAGAAGGTAGTCGCAGCTCGATGAGGATGATGTGGTCTTCTACGTCGTATCGGGGTAGATCTGGACGAGGAGGAAGAACCACCAAGGCGGGTTGGGCAGACCTTCCTTAACACCTTCTTTCTCTTCTCGACCTCCTTACTTACACCAGGAGGAGGTGTGGGTGGCGTGGCAATGGCTGAAGATGGTGGAGTGGCGGCGGTGTGGAAGGGAGACCGATCCTTAATCCAGTAGCCTTTCGGCCTCCTGCAATCCCCCCAAATGAGGAGCCTTACGGTCCTATTTATAGGCTCTGATGGGGTCTTCACATTTTCTGCATGAACCTGCTCCAAACGGTTTGGAGCAAACAGTCTGGGAGAACGGTTTGGAGCAAATGGCCTTGGAGACCGTTTGACATCCAAACTATCTTGGAAAAGACTGGCCTATCGGTCTTGAGACCGTATGGTCGCCAGCCGGTCTCCTCTTGTTGGCTTCAAGCATTCTTCAGTGATCATACGGTCTTGAGGGCAAACGGTCTTGGGACCGAATGGCTCCAAATGGTTTTGGGACCAAAAAGCTCCAAACAATCTTGGGATCGAATGGTCTTTGCTTATGTGTCCCAAATGGTCTTCATGCTTGCCACTTTATCAATCGGTTTCACGACCCAAGATGATCAAATAGTTTGGCTATCAGTCTCTCAACCCTACCGATTTGGCAATGCTTCTCTTCCAAACAGTCTCATGTGAGAGTGTCCAAACGGTCTTGGTATACAACAGACCAAATGGTCTTGGACTCTCCCTTGCTCAAACAGTTTGGTCGTAGTGGATCATTCGGTCTTGGAATGAATTCATTCATTCGGTCTGCTACTCTAGCTTTGTTTGGTTTGGAAACTGATTGAATAGCCCAAATGGTCTTCGTGATGAGATCATCCGTATTTGCTCTACCGGTCTTGGAGTGCTCAGTGATCAAATGATCTTGGATCAATCGGTCTGCTGGTGAGTCCAAGCGATCATTTGTTGCTGACCGAACGATCTTGGGCAGTGGTGGGAAGCGAGGTTGCAGGCGGTGATTGGCGGCGGTAGCTAGGGTTATAGAGGTTGAGGACGATGGAAGTGAGGGGTCCTTCATTCGGTCTTCAACATATCGCTCAAAAGCTCTTAAAGAACAGTTGATATCAAAAGGTTTTGAGGTGAAGTTGTCCATACGGTCTTGAGACCGAATGGATGAAACCAATTGGTCAAGACCGTTTGGTCAGAACCAGGGGTGAGTGAAAGGTGGTCCCAGCTGATTGTTCAACCTCATCAAGACCTGCATCAAATCAACATAAATTCAGTTAAAATCATGATAATTGGACTAATTAAGTAATTTTGCACATTTTGATGTTTAGTAAATGAAATTGGGTGTATTGAGTCGAAAAGGGTCCAAGATAGCGACTGAAAAATCATGATGAATATGCATTCATCAAAACACCTCGAACTTAAACGTTGCTCATCCTCGAGTAACACAAAATCTGAAACAGTCACCAAATGAATACTTTCTGGTCATGTGATTGCCTCATCTTCACATCATGATTGTTTTCTTTCTACTCAGTATGACTCAGTATCTCAACCTTCTGAGACACTAAACACATCTTACCATATCTTCGTTCCTAAGTTTGCTTTCCAACTTCACTTCCTCCTCACTTTTTCCAACAACAAGCATGTCAAAGAGGTTCGTAAGAGTCCAAAGATACCCGCAGAACAACAAGTGTGCATCTGATCTGACACTGGTGTATTTCATGGTGGTAGAGGCATTTATTTGTGCCTTTAGGTAGAAAGGGGATTGAAGGGAGGTATGGAAGGAAGATATAAATCTCTCCTCTATTAGAGTCAAGATTTTTATTATATTATTTGCAATTTTATTGATTGCATTTTTTTGTGCGAATATCTCCTCTATTCGACTTGAGATTGCATTTCTTTTTGTGTGCGCTTTGGCATCTTTTCTTGGTGGTACGCCCCTATTTAATTGTGAGGGGTATGGAACTGGCGTGCCACCCCGAACTTAGGGTTTGACACTATTTTGGCTATTTTTCTTTCTTTTTTATGAATGGAGGGGTATGAAGATGATTGAAGAAGTGTAGAAGAGAGTTCAGATCAGAATGCAACTTGATTTACAATTATGTGCACTGGGTTGTTCTCTTTATCGTACTCTGCTCAAATAATGACTTGATGGGGATCCGGTGGGGATTTCATGTTGCTGTTCCACTAGTCATTTAGGAAGCACGATGTATTTGATCCCTATCAGTTCGACAGATACTTGCCATTTTTGCATAAAGATCATGATGTTAGGATTCATAAGCTTCACAAGATGATTTCAATCAAAAGGCTGGTTTTTAGAAGAAGGTACTTTTGAGGATCTTCTTCGAATGAGGAGGGTGTAATGATTTAAAATTCATAAAGATTAAAACAAAAGGTGTCAAAACTTGATCAAGTTTCTGTGCAATTCTTTGAAAAAACTTTTAAATTTTGAAAATTTTGGTAATTTGAAAATATTGGTAAATTTTGGTCAAAAATGCAATGATGAAATCTTAAGAGTGAAGGTGGAAAGTTAAGTACATACCACCCACCCTCCACCCCAAACTTAGAAATTTGCTCATCCCGAGCAAACTCTAAATCCGAGATGGAGGGGAAAATTCAAGCTGGTCGGACCACACGATGTGGTTGCATTCCAATCAGTGTGCGTCCTTCATCTGAAAATCTCAAAAATAAAGACCAATCAAAACTTAAGATAGCATCTCGTGATGTAATTTTTATTTGGTGTAAAATTATCTAGAAGAAAAGTAAAAACAAAATTAAGCAAAAATTCAAAATTGAAACTAAATACGAATTTATTGATGATGTTGCCTCCCAACAAGTGCCTATGTTTTATGTCGATGGCTCGACTTGCTTTCTTCAACTTTTAATGTGGATGTACTCTTGGGTTGGAGAGATCCAGCAATGCATTGATGCCAGTGTCGACTGAGGTGAAATATCTTTTCAAACGTTGGCCATTAGCCACAACATCTCCTGACTTTTCACTCCATAAAATGAAAGCACCATGTGGGTAGATACTCTTAATAATGTATGGTCTAGTCTAGCAGGAATGGAGTTTCCCTGGGAATAACCTCAGTTTTGATTTTATTAGCAAGACTTGATCTCCCACTTGAATATCCTTCCTCTTGAGATTACCATCGTGCCACAACTTTGTGCGTTCTTTATAAATTCTAGCATTCTTGTAAGCTATCATTCAGAGTTCTTCTAGCTCCTGGAGTTGCAGAATCATGGCTTGACCTGCTTCTCTCATATCAAGATTCAGTTGTTTTATTGCCCACCATGCCTTATGTTCCAGTTCTACCAGCAGGTGGCATGATTTTCCATAGATGAATCGAAATGGTGTAGTCCCAAGGGGAGTTTTAAAAGCAGTTCAGTAGGCCCACAAGGTGTCATTGATTTTAATGGACCAATCTTTCCGATTGCGGCCTACAGTCTTTTCTAGAATAGCCTTGAGTTGACGGTTAGAAACCTCTACATATCCACTTGTTTGTGGATGGTAGGGTGAGGCTACTTTGTGCGTTACACCATACTTTCTCAGCAATGCTTCAAAGCTTCTTTCCAGGAAATGTGAACCTCCATCGGAAATCACAGTACGTGGGACTCCGAATCGGGGGAAAATGATATCTTTGAACAATTTGATGATAGGTTTGGAATCACTAGTGACGGTCGGTATAGCTTCAACCCATTTTGAGAAGTAATCTATCGCCACTAGGATGTAGGAAAATCCATGAGAAGATGGGAATGGACCCATGTAATCCACACCCCACACATCAAATATCTTGACTTCTTGCCACAAGTTTAGTGGCATCTCATCTCTCTTTGTTATATTTCCTAATCTTTGACATTTGTCACATGATAAGAGAAAGTCATAGGAATCTTTGGATATGGTTGGCTAAAAGCATCTGCATTGCAAAACCTTCAAGGAAGTCTTCTTAGAGCTCATGTGTCCTCCAACTGGTCCTGAGTGACATCGCTCCAAGATAAGTTGAGCTTCTTCTTTGAAAATACATCGTATGTATAGACCATCAGTGTTACGACCCCATCTGGGCTTAATTGGTAAACTAGGGTTTATCTAGACAATCGCAAAGATTAAATAGAATAATCATTCTTGAAATCTAATTAATGAAAATAATACAATTAGGATGTTTTAACTATGATAAGAAGTCTAAATGTTCTTTTGTCTTGAGAATTAGGGTTTGAGAAGCATAAACCCTAATCGGCCCAAATAGGGTTTTGATGATACATGAATACAGAATTTGATAAGTAGAATGTCTCACTAAATGATTTTTAGTATTTTATGTGTAACTCTGATTTACTTCAAATTTGGATATGATTTGGATATATAAAATGTGAACAATATTGGTAAATATCAGAATTTTTGAAGAAGGTTCTGACCTGTTTATCGGTCGAGTTTCAAACTCGGCCGATCACAATTTCAGAATTTTACAGCAGTGTGGTAATTGAATTTTATCTTTTTATTAGTATATCCAATTGATCTCAAATTTTAACAGTGCTTGAAAAACACAGTTTTAGACACTCTTTTAAATTGGCATAATTTTTGGATGACTTTTGAATCCCTACAGTAAGGGTGTCGGTCGAGTTTTGTGCAGGACAAACTCGGCCGAATACTCTGCAGACTGCAATATAGCAGTGCACTGTTCTATTTTTAATTATTTATTGGTAACTCCAAATGATCTCAAATTTTAACTGAAGCTTTATAGATCAATTATAAACAAGTTCTAAATTTCCATAATTTTTGGAGAATGTTTTATCTCTTAAATAAACGAATTACAGTAACTTTTGTATAACTGAATATTCAACCAATATAATTAAAGTTGAGTGTTGGGTCAATATGCAATTGACCCAAGCAGCTCAATTGACTTATGTGAGCAACCACACACACAAGCAGCTCTCATTCTTCGTCATTCATTCCAGAGAAACGAGCTCCTAGAGAGAGAGGGAGAATTAGGGCTTGAGTGGAGAAAGTGGGGGAAATTGCTGAATTAGGGTTTTGCGATTCCAGGAAGGGTGAAATCAAGTAAGTTTGGATCCTTTGCATAGACTTTTATGGTGGATCTTCTCTCTCATGTCAAGATTCCGTCCATGCTCTGATTTGATCCAAGAGGATGTCGAAATTCCTTCTTTTCTCACCCTTTCTTCATAATCCCTCATTTTCAAGGTTCCCGAGTTGAATGGAAGAAGAATTGGGAGATTTGCTAGGGAATTGAGATGAGTTCGAGATTCCCTGAGTTGAGCTGCAGTTTTGAGGTGTTTTCACACCTTAGGGTGAGTGGGTTCTTCCTTCAAACATTCTAATGCACGAATTTGATTATAACATCCAAATCCCTAAATGCTTAGCATGTGAATTCTAAATCCTGAAATGTCCGTTTGATTTAAGTTATTGTAAATTGATATGATACGGATTCCTTCTTTGTTTGAATGACTTTTTGATGGTAGATTCATATCAGATACGTATACAACACTTCTTAGTGAGAATGCTTTTCAGATTTATATCAAATGATGTAATTAGGGTTTAACCTAATTGAGACATCACTAGTGTTTCAACCTTATTGAAAAGGACTAGTAATCCTATAATTGGTTCGGATGTATCTCATGGGTTATCTTAATTGAATTTTATTCTTGATAAATGATATCTCGGTAAATGATATGGAAAATCTAAATTTAGTTAAGTTTCCATGATTTCATATCTATATTGATTATATAAGATTTGTTGGAAACAGTCTTTATTTAGTGAATGCTTATATCTTATGAGATCATGATAAGAGCCATGTGACAAGTGAATGAGGCAAATGAAACCCTAAGAGTAGGGTGTTGGCATGTGATGAATGAATATGGCGAATGAAACCCTAAGGATGGGGTGTTCAATGAATCATGTTATGGTGACATGAAAGGTCTCGATATGAGATGTGGTGACACTTAACTGTTGAATTGTATGTTTCTAGTGCATTTAATTTTATATGCTTGTTCTCTCTGAGTTGATATCTACATACTGCAGGGCTTCTTATTTTCAATACATATCTCATAAATTGCAGGTAATGAGATATGACATGCCCTAGAAAGGGATGTTACTGAGACATGGTATATGTTGAATACATGAGCTATGATATTTATATGTTAACTAATTAATAGACTTAGGTGCCCTAACACCGTAGAACCCCTCGTGAGGTCTGCACCTTGGGGTGAAACGACCTACCTAGCGTGTGTCTAGATGGTCGGTGACTCGTGTTCAACAATAATCCGTGCGTGTGTCACGGTGGCACGAGGGCAGAAAAGTAGTGTTCAACAATAATCCGTGCGTGTCACGGTGGCACTGGGAAAAGGAAAGAAAACTTGGTTATCTAACACCATTCGTGCTTGTGTCACGAAGATAACCCTGTGAGACTCTCTGCCTGTGTGCTCAGGTTAAAGGAGGAGTCTAGAGTACACTCTTTTGAGAGTGCAGTGAGGCCGTGTGAGCCTGGAAGTCCTGTAGCAGACCAGGACAGCAGTCAGACTTAGCATTTCCCGGGTGTGTCGCTAAGTCTTGTACGGTGGGACCGTAGCATGGACTTGTTGCGGATCTTTATATGCAGAGTACACTGCATATATTTAGGGCATAATAATAAAATAAGTATGTAATCATATAGGATCACAGTAAATTAAAGTATTCAAACTTGTGTGTGCTATTTCTTTATATCTGATTATCTGTTCAAATTATGTGCTATTGCATGGAAATGTGATTATATTCTGCAAATCTGTTATGTTATTAGAACTGCCTTGCTCAGTTCTGCATTTATGTTAAATTTTAAATCGTTTACTTAAATTATATCTGTAATCACATTAGTGCATTAGTCTGTTTCTATGAAGTACTCATTCACTGAGCGAGTAGGCTCACCCCTCTACTCAAACATTTTTAGGGTTAACTGCATGGACTTGGAGATGGTCAGAGCATCAGAGTAGATCTGCCACAGGAGTCAAGTATGAGATTAGTTGAGTCAGTCGGTCCTTGTCACTCTAGGTCCTCAGTAAGAGATAAGAGAGAGAGTTGTAATTACAATGTGTAATATTGTTTCTCTTTGATATGTATGCTAATTAGTAAGTTTCATGTGCATAATGTGTGAAAGACATCGTGAATGCTTATACATGTATCCTTACTATTGAAGTCTGATTAGTAAAAGATATGTTCAGATTCCATTGTTAATATGTTATGTGATTTAATGCGGGGAAACAAGAAAAGAAAAGAAAAGAAAAAAGTTAAGGGTGTTCTTTGTATTACATATAAATCCTATCTTACGCCCTAATCTCATGATTTGAGGAAATTGTGAGATCGGGGTGTAACAGCTTGGTATCAGAGCTTAGGGTGAGTTGTCAAGGATCATTAAGTTAGTAAGTTAGAGTCCTAAGTGTGGCAGATAGGAGATGTTTTGATGTTAGCTTTGGGGATTTGAGTATTTGGATATCCTGGCCCGATATCTGAGTACTTGGATCAACCAGTACAAGCTACTCTGTCTATTCTTTCATGTATACCCTGGCCAGGTATACAGTGGAAGAATGGGCTAGAGATGAACCCTAGAAATGTTAGGGTTAGAAAACGAGAAAAGAAACAAGAATTAAGACCATAAATGTAAAAGGAGATAGAACTTACATTTCATAATGTTGTTTTTGTTGGAAATGTAAAGAAATGCTCTTATATGTTTGAATTGAAATATTCAATACTTTGAAATATGGGTCTTTAATATCTGTTGTACACTATGCAATTGTAGCATTTATTGATTTTATTCTTTGTAACAAGTAGACTAGAATTGACATTTGAATGGGCTTTTGTTTCTATAGTTTTGCCCGCTGATTCGTGTGAAATTGACATCAGCAGGTCTGTTTAGGTTTTCAGTCTGTACGCGATTCAGCCGAGTTGTATGTGATTCGGCCGAGTTTCCTTAATAGGCAATCGAACAGCAAACTGATCGGCCGAGTTGTATGTAATTCGGCCGAGTTTCAAGCGGATCGGCCAAGTTGTGAAGCAATCGGCCGAGTTTCTGACCAATCGGCCGAGTTTCTGAGCTGTGAGTGGTAGTTCAGGAAGAATGTAATTCTTGTAGTTCTTGGCTTCAGGATTTCAGGTTTGGCCTGGTCCGGTTGGCAGGATGTGTTACTAGGATCTAATGAATCCTATCAATAGTATTATAAGAATAGAATTTGAATAATTAGACCCACATCAGAGTAAGAATGTACATACAGTAAGATGTTGAAACATATGGGCAAGATCAGAACAACTAAGAATTAGTTGAAACTGATATCTGAGGTTTAACTTGGGGTCTCAAATGTGAAACCCTTAATTGGGAATAATAGAACATGATATGAAGCTCATAATCAGTTTATTAATTGATATTATATGAGCTATACATATGAAATATAGAAAAGATACGTGAAATGTATGTATGGTTCAAGATAACAAGAATCAATCATGAAGAATGAATCATATAATAGTGTATAATGCTTTTATGAACCCTAAAGCAAAGGCTAAGTAGAGAATAGGGTTGAGCATTCAATAGGTCCATAAAAGTAAAGAGGATCGTATGAACATGTAATTCATAAGACTAGGACAACAAACTAGTTTCTAAGCAAAGAACATAGGTATAGTTTAACGAATGAATAAGTCATACAAAGGTAGACTGTATTCAGGAGAGAAAAAACTTGATTGAAAGAGAAACTATGTTTGACCCATGCATGATCCACTTGATTTAAAAATGAAGAATATGTAATGTATTCAACATGAGGAAAAGCTAATAGAAGGACTATTAATTTAGAACGTTAACTTCACAATAGTATAAAGATAAAGGAGGAAATATATGCAACATGGTATACATGACCATACATATGAATAAGCAACATGGTCATTAAAAAAAAATAGAATTAAAGATGAAGGGTTAAAGAGTAGTATATGGTAAGAGGACTATGAAACGTAAGAAAGGGTTTGAAATATGATGGAGAAGTTATAAAATAAAGAGGTTGTGAGATTCAAGCAAGTGCTAATTAATCGAATATCTCTGTTGATAACTAAGTAAAACTACATACGAGAATGTATTGAGGGAATGCTTGAATACAAGAATTCCAAGTCTTAAAATCATCTTCTCTTTCATATATTCCTTAACAATAGCAAGATGGGAATGAAATGATAAGAAAATGAATCATATATGATGCATAACTACCTTGGTAGGGTCATCTAGTGAATGTAATAGTGACATATAATATGATGAAGTGCGATAAGAAATAAATTCTTGTGTGATAGCAAGAATGATGAATAGTCTATTTCTATCTTAAATGCTTCAATGTTAATGATGTTTATTGTATATAATCATATGAAAAGGATAGGTAGCAAAAAGCAAAGAAGTAATGAATGAGCAAAGAGATATGGGAAAACACTAGCTTTGTGTAATATGAGAATTTGTTTTTACATGTATGATTTTTTGAAGGCATATTAAGGTATGAAAGTTGGTTCTACATATGATTTCAGTGTATTTGTGTAAGCTATATGTTAAATTAAAGGCGTATGATAGTTGTAGTAATTCATACCTGATATGCATCTTACTATCGTGTATTTGTGATATGGTGATACGGTTTGGATGATGTCAGAACACATGGAGAGATACCCTGAACAAGGTAGTTATACCTATTCACTCATATTAATAGAAAGGGATGATAATTAGATTGTCTGGACAAGTAACCCTAATGAGGTGTAGCTTGTTATACCTAGCTCTAATATAACTGAGTGATGGTAATTGAGTATGATTAATGCTTGAATGACTGATACAATTGTGGATTACTTTATTACTGTTGTTGAAGCCCTAAAATGATATAATACGATGGTTACACTTTGAATTGTGTGTGGGCCCATAACCCACAGGTCCCAGGATCGAAACGGGATAGCATAGAATGAGGTGGTAATGCTTCACCTCATACATCCATGACCCAATGAGGATGCCAAGAGTAGTATTGTGCAATTGATTGTTGAATCTAGTCTTTTAGTTCAAGACTGTTTTGCTATTTGAATAGCACTTGATTAAAGTTTAAAACAGTATGGTGAACTTGCTTTTATCACTTAAAGGTGATACAGAACAATAGAACTCTCTGAGCAGCATAAGTTGAGATAGTTGTATCAGAGTATCAGAGTTGCGCAGCGAAAGCGTGGTGATTTATCTTTGCATTCTATGTTTGACTGTGGCATAAAGAATTTGCTTGATATCATTGAGAACTATTTGAAATATGTTGTGATTTAGTAAAGAATTAAAAGATCTAATGTTGAAAACTACATTCAGGTATGAAATACAAGAATATAATGACATGGAAGGCTTTAGAAGCTTAGAATAACCTTGAATGTATATTTCTTGTAGGTTTATGTTTCGAGGACGAAACATTCTAAGGGGGGGAGAGTTGTTACGACCCCATCTGGGCTTAATTGGTAAACTAGGGTTTATCTAGACAATCGCAAAGATTAAATAGAATAATCATTCTTGAAATCTAATTAATGAAAATAATACAATTAGGATGTTTTAACTATGATAAGAAGTCTAAATGTTCTTTTGTCTTGAGAATTAGGGTTTGAGAAGCATAAACCCTAATCGGCCCAAATAGGGTTTTGATGATACATGAATACAGAATTTGATAAGTAGAATGTCTCACTAAATGATTTTTAGTATTTTATGTGTAAATCTGATTTACTTTAAATTTGGATATAATTTGGATATATAAAATGTGAACAATATTGGTAAATATCATAATTTTTGAAGAAGGTTCTGACCTGTTTATCGGTCGAGTTTCAAACTCGGCCGATCACAATTTCAGAATTTTACAGCAGTGTGGTAATTGAATTTTATCTTTTTATTAGTATATCCAATTGATCTCAAATTTTAACTATGCTTGAAAAACACAGTTTTAGACACTCTGTTAAATTGTCATAATTTTTGGATGACTTTTGAATCCCTACAGTAAGGGTGTCGGTCGAGTTTTGTGCAGGACAAACTCGGCCGAATACTCTGCAGACTGCAATATAGCAGTTCACTGTTCTATTTTTAATTATTTATTGGTAACTCAAAATGATCTCAAATTTTAACTGAAGCTTTATAGATCAATTATAAACAACGTGCTAAATTCCCATAATTTTTGGAGAATGTTTTATCTCTTAAATAAACGAATTACAGTAACTTTTGTATAACTGAATATTCAACCAATATAATTAAAGTTGAGTGTTGGGTCAATATGCAATTGACCCAAGCAGCTCAATTGACTTATATGAGCAACCACACACACAAGAAGCTCTCATTCTTCGTCATTCATTCTAGAGAAACGATCTCCTAGATAGAGAGGGAGAATTAGGGCTTGAGTGGAGAAAGTGGGGGAAATAGCTGAATTAGGGTTTTGCGATTCCAGGAAGGGTGAAATCAAGTAAGTTTGGATCCTTTGCATAGACTTTTATGGTGGATCTTCTATCTCATGTCAAGATTCCGTCCATGCTCTGATTTGATCCAAGAGGATGTCGAAATTCCTTCTTTTCTCACCCTTTCTTCATAATCCCTCATTTTCAAGGTTCCCGAGTTGAATGGAAGAAGAATTGGGAGATTTTCTAGGGAATTGAGATGAGTTCGAGATTCCCTGAGTTGAGCTGCAGTTTTGAGGTGTTTTCACACCTTAGGGTGAGTGGGTTCTTCCTTCAAACATTCTAATGCACGAATTTGATTATAACATCCAAATCCCTAAATGCTTAGCATGTGAATTCTAAATCCTGAAATGTCCGTTTGATTTAAGTTATTGTAAATTGATATGATACGGATTCCTTCTTTGTTTGAATGACTTTTTGATGGTAGATTCATATCAGATACGTATACAACACTTCTTAGTGAGAATGCTTTTCAGATTTATATCAAATGATGTAATTAGGGTTTAACCTAATTGAGACATCACTAGTGTTTCAACCTTATTGAAAAGGACTAGTAATCCTATAATTGGTTCGGATGTATCTCATGGGTTATCTTAATTGAATTTTATTCTTGATAAATGATATCTCGGTAAATGATATGGAAAATCTAAATTTAGTTAAGTTTCCATGATTTCATATCTATATTGATTATATAAGATTTGTTGGAAACAGTCTTTATTTAGTGAATGCTTATATCTTATGAGATCATGATAAGAGCCATGTGACAAGTGAATGAGGCAAATGAAACCCTAAGAGTAGGGTGTTGGCATGTGATGAATGAATATGGCGAATGAAACCCTAAGGATGGGGTGTTCAATGAATCATGTTATGGTGACATGAAAGGTCTCGATATGAGATGTGGTGACACTTAACTGTTGAATTGTATGTTTCTAGTGCATTTAATTTTATATGCTTGTTCTCTCTGAGTTGATATCTACATATTGCAGGGCTTCTTATTTTCAATACATATCTCGTAAATTGCAGGTAATGAGATATGACATGCCCTAGAAAGGGATGTTACTGAGACATGGTATATGTTGAATACATGAGCTATGATATTTATAAGTTAACTAATTAATAGACTTAGGTGCCCTAACACCGTAGAACCCCTCGGGAGGTCTGCACCTTGGGGTGAAACGACCTACCTAGCGTGTGTCTAGATGGTCGGTGACTCGTGTTCAACAATAATCCGTGTGTGTGTCACGGTGGCACGAGGGCAGAAAAGCAGTGTTCAACAATAATCCGTGCGTGTGTCACGGTGGCACTGGGAAAAGGAAAGAAAACTTGGTTATCTAACACCATTCGTGCTTGTGTCACGAAGATAACCCTGTGAGACTCTCCGCCTGTGTGCTCAGGTTAAAGGAGGAGTCTAGAGTACACTCTTTTGAGAGTGCAGTGAGGCCGTGTGAGCCTGGAAGTCCTGTAGCAGACCAGGACAGCAGTCAGACTTAGCATTTCCCGGGTGTGTCGCTAAGTCTTGTACGGTGGGACTGTAGCATGGACTTGTTGCGGATCTTTATATGCAGAGTACACTGCATATATTTAGGGCATAATAATAAAATAAGTATGTAATCATATAGGATCACAGTAAATTAAAGTATTCAAACTTGTGTGCTATTTCTTTATATCTGATTATCTGTTCAAATTATGTGCTATTGCATGGAAATGTGATTATATTCTGCAAATCTGTTATGTTATTAGAATTGCCTTGCTTAGTTCTGCATTTATGTTAAATTTTAAATCGTTTACTTAAATTATATCTGTAATCACATTAGTGCATTAGTCTGTTTCTATGAAGTACTCATTCACTGAGCGAGTAGGCTCACCCCTCTACACAAACATTTTTAGGGTTAACTGCATGGACTTGGAGATGGTCAGAGCATCAGAGTAGATCTGCCACAGGAGTCAAGTATGAGATTAGTTGAGTCAGTCGGTCCTTGTCACTCTAGGTCCTCAGTAAGAGATAAGAGAGAGAGTTGTAATTACAATGTGTAATATTGTTTCTCTTTGATATGTATGCTAATTAGTAAGTTTCATGTGCATAATGTGTGAAAGACATCGTGAATGCTTATACATGTATCCTTACTATTGAAGTCTGATTAGTAAAAGATATGTTCAGATTCCATTGTTAATATGTTATGTGATTTAATGCGGGGAAACAAGAAAAGAAAAGAAAAGAAAAAAGTTAAGGGTGTTCTTTGTATTACATATAAATCCTATCTTACGCCCTAATCTCATGATTTGAGGAAATTGTGAGATCGGGGTGTAACAGCTTGGTATCAGAGCTTAGGGTGAGTTGTCAAGGATCATTAAGTTAGTAAGTTAGAGTCCTAAGTGTGGCAGATAGGAGATGTTTTGATGTTAGCTTTGGGGATTTGAGTATTTGGATATCCTGGCCCGATATCTGAGTACTTGGATCAACCAGTACAAGCTACTCTGTCTATTCTTTCACGTATACCCTGGCCAGGTATACAGTGGAAGAATGGGCTAGAGATGAACCCTAGAAATGTTAGGGTTAGAAAACGAGAAAAGAAACAAGAATTAAGAGCATAAATGTAAAAGGAGATAGAACTTACATTTCATAATGTTGTTTTTGTTGGAAATGTATAGAAATGCTCTTATATGTTTGAATTGAAATATTCAATACTTTGAAATATGGGTCTTTAATATCTGTTGTACACTATGCAATTGTAGCATTTATTGATTTTATTCTTTGTAACAAGTAGACTAGAATTGACCTTTGAATGGGCTTTTGTTTCTATAGTTTTGCCCGCTGATTCGTGTGAAATTGACATCAGCAGGTCTGTTTAGGTTTTCAGTCTGTACGCGATTCAGCCGAGTTGTATGTGATTCGGCCGAGTTTCCTTAATAGGCAATCGAACAGCAAACTGATCGGCCGAGTTGTATGTAATTCGGCCGAGTTTCAAGCGGATCGGCCAAGTTGTGAAGCAATCGGCCGAGTTTCTGACCAATCGGCCGAGTTTCTGAGCTGTGAGTGGTAGTTCAGGAAGAATGTAATTCTTGTAGTTCTTGGCTTCAGGATTTCAGGTTTGGCCTGGTCTGGTTGGCAGGATGTGTTACTAGGATCTAATGAATCCTATCAATAGTATTATAAGAATAGAATTTGAATAATTAGACCCACATCAGAGTAAGAATGTACATACAGTAAGATGTTGAAACATATGGGCAAGATCAGAACAACTAAGAATTAGTTGAAACTGATATCTGAGGTTTTACTTGGGGTCTCAAATGTGAAACCCTTAATTGGGAATAATAGAACATGATATGAAGCTCATAATCAGTTTATTAATTGATATTATATGAGCTATACATATGAAATATAGAAAAGATACGTGAAATGTATGTATGGTTCAAGATAACAAGAATCAATCATGAAGAATGAATCATATAATAGTGTATAATGCTTTTATGAACCCTAAAGCAAAGGCTAAGTAGAGAATAGGGTTGAGCATTCAATAGGTCCATAAAAGTAAAGAGGATCGTATGAACATGTAATTCATAAGACTAGGACAACAAACTAGTTTCTAAGCAAAGAACATAGGTATAGTTTAACGAATGAATAAGTCATACAAAGGTAGACTGTATTCAGGAGAGAAAAAACGTGATTGAAAGAGAAACTATGTTTGACACATGCATGATCCACTTGATTTAAAAATGAAGAATATGTAATGTATTCAACATGAGGAAAAGCTAATAGAAGGACTATTAATTTAGAACGTTAACTTCACAATAGTATAAAGATAAAGGAGGAAATATATGCAACATGGTATACATGACCATACATATGAATAAGCAACATGGTCATTAAAAAAAAATTAGAATTAAAGATGAAGGGTTAAAGAGTAGTATATGGTAAGAGGACTATGAAACGTAAGAAAGGGTTTGAAATATGATGGAGAAGTTATAAAATAAAGAGGTTGTGAGATTCAAGCAAGTGCTAATTAATCGAATATCTCTGTTGATAACTAAGTAAAACTACATACGAGAATGTATTAAGGGAATGCTTGAATACAAGAATTCCAAGTCTTAAAATCATCTTCTCTTTCATATATTCCTTAACAATAGCAAGATGGGAATGAAATGATAAGAAAATGAATCATATATGATGCATAACTACCTTGGTAGGGTCGTCTAGTGAATGTAATAGTGACATATAATATGATGAAGTGCGATAAGAAATAAATTCTTGTGTGATAGCAAGAATGATGAATAGTCTATTTCTATCTTAAATGCTTCAATGTTAATGATGTTTATTGTATATAATCATATGAAAAGGATAGGTAGCAAAAAGCAAAGAAGTAATGAATGAGCAAAGAGATATGGGAAAACACTAGCTTTGTGTAATATGAGAATTTGTTTTTACATGTATGATTTTTTGAAGGCATATTAAGGTATGAAAGTTGGTTCTACATATGATTTCAGTGTATTTGTGTAAGCTATATGTTAAATTAAAGGCGTATGATAGTTGTAGTAATTCATACCTGATATGCATCTTACTATCGTGTATTTGTGATATGGTGATACGGTTTGGATGATGTCAGAACACATGGAGAGATACCCTGAACAAGGTAGTTATACCTATTCACTCATATTAATAGAAAGGGATGATAATTAGATTGTCTGGACAAGTAACCCTAATGAGGTGTAGCTTGTTATACCTAGCTCTAATATAACTGAGTGATGGTAATTGAGTATGATTAATGCTTGAATGACTGATACAATTGTGGATTACTTTATTATTGTTGTTGAAGCCCTAAAATGATATAATACGATGGTTACACTTTGAATTGTGTGTGGGCCCATAACCCACAGGTCCCAGGATCGAAACGGGATAGCATAGAATGAGGTGGTAATGCTTCACCTCATACATCCATGACCCAATGAGGATGCCAAGAGTAGTATTGTGCAATTGATTGTTGAATCTAGTCTTTTAGTTCAAGACTGTTTTGCTATTTGAATAGCACTTGATTAAAGTTTAAAACAGTATGGTGAACTTGCTTTTATCACTTAAAGGTGATACAGAACAATAGAACTCTCTGAGCAGCATAAGTTGAGATAGTTGTATCAGAGTATCAGAGTTGCGCAGCGAAAGCGTGGTGATTTATCTTTGCATTCTATGTTTGACTGTGGCATAAAGAATTTGCTTGATATCATTGAGAACTATTTGAAATATGTTGTGATTTAGTAAAGAATTAAAAGATCTAATGTTGAAAACTACATTCAGGTATGAAATACAAGAATATAATGACATGGAAGGCTTTAGAAGCTTAGAATAACCTTGAATGTATATTTCTTGTAGGTTTATGTTTCGAGGACGAAACATTCTAAGGGGGGGAGAGTTGTTACGACCCCATCTGGGCTTAATTGGTAAACTAGGGTTTATCTAGACAATCGCAAAGATTAAATAGAATAATCATTCTTGAAATCTAATTAATGAAAATAATACAATTAGGATGTTTTAACTATGATAAGAAGTCTAAATGTTCTTTTGTCTTGAGAATTAGGGTTTGAGAAGCATAAACCCTAATCGGCCCAAATAGGGTTTTGATGATACATGAATACAGAATTTGATAAGTAGAATGTCTCACTAAATGATTTTTAGTATTTTATGTGTAAATCTGATTTACTTTAAATTTGGATATAATTTGGATATATAAAATGTGAACAATATTGGTAAATATCATAATTTTTGAAGAAGGTTCTGACCTGTTTATCGGTCGAGTTTCAAACTCGGCCGATCACAATTTCAGAATTTTACAGCAGTGTGGTAATTGAATTTTATCTTTTTATTAGTATATCCAATTGATCTCAAATTTTAACTATTCTTGAAAAACACAGTTTTAGACACTCTGTTAAATTGTCATAATTTTTGGATGACTTTTGAATCCCTACAGTAAGGGTGTCGGTCGAGTTTTGTGCAGGACAAACTCGGCCGAATACTCTGCAGACTGCAATATAGCAGTTCACTGTTCTATTTTTAATTATTTATTGGTAACTCAAAATGATCTCAAATTTTAACTGAAGCTTTATAGATCAATTATAAACAACATGCTAAATTCCCATAATTTTTGGAGAATGTTTTATCTCTTAAATAAACGAATTACAGTAACTTTTGTATAACTGAATATTCAACCAATATAATTAAAGTTGAGTGTTGGGTCAATATGCAATTGACCCAAGCAGCTCAATTGACTTATATGAGCAACCACACACACAAGAAGCTCTCATTCTTCGTCATTCATTCTAGAGAAACGATCTCCTAGATAGAGAGGGAGAATTAGGGCTTGAGTGGAGAAAGTGGGGGAAATAGCTGAATTAGGGTTTTGCGATTCCAGGAAGGGTGAAATCAAGTAAGTTTGGATCCTTTGCATAGACTTTTATGGTGGATCTTCTATCTCATGTCAAGATTCCGTCCATGCTCTGATTTGATCCAAGAGGATGTCGAAATTCCTTCTTTTCTCACCCTTTCTTCATAATCCCTCATTTTCAAGGTTCCCGAGTTGAATGGAAGAAGAATTGGGAGATTTGCTAGGGAATTGAGATGAGTTCGAGATTCCCTGAGTTGAGCTGCAGTTTTGAGGTGTTTTCACACCTTAGGGTGAGTGGGTTCTTCCTTCAAACATTCTAATGCACGAATTTGATTATAACATCCAAATCCCTAAATGCTTAGCATGTGAATTCTAAATCCTGAAATGTCCGTTGGATTTAAGTTATTGTAAATTGATATGATACGGATTCCTTCTTTGTTTGAATGACTTTTTGATGGTAGATTCATATCAGATACGTATACAACACTTCTTAGTGAGAATGCTTTTCAGATTTATATCAAATGATGTAATTAGGGTTTAACCTAATTGAGACATCACTAGTGTTTCAACCTTATTGAAAAGGACTAGTAATCCTATAATTGGTTCGGATGTATCTCATGGGTTATCTTAATTGAATTTTATTCTTGATAAATGATATCTCGGTAAATGATATGGAAAATCTAAATTTAGTTAAGTTTCCATGATTTCATATCTATATTGATTATATAAGATTTGTTGGAAACAGTCTTTATTTAGTGAATGCTTATATCTTATGAGATCATGATAAGAGCCATGTGACAAGTGAATGAGGCAAATGAAACCCTAAGAGTAGGGTGTTGGCATGTGATGAATGAATATGGCGAATGAAACCCTAAGGATGGGGTGTTCAATGAATCATGTTATGGTGACATGAAAGGTCTCGATATGAGATGTGGTGACACTTAACTGTTGAATTGTATGTTTCTAGTGCATTTAATTTTATATGCTTGTTCTCTCTGAGTTGATATCTACATACTGCAGGGCTTCTTATTTTCAATACATATCTCATAAATTGCAGGTAATGAGATATGACATGCCCTAGAAAGGGATGTTACTGAGACATGGTATATGTTGAATACATGAGCTATGATATTTATATGTTAACTAATTAATAGACTTAGGTGCCCTAACACCGTAGAACCCCTCGTGAGGTCTGCACCTTGGGGTGAAACAACCTACCTAGCGTGTGTCTAGATGGTCGGTGACTCGTGTTCAACAATAATCCGTGCGTGTGTCACGGTGGCACGAGGGCAGAAAAGCAGTGTTCAACAATAATCCGTGCGTGTGTCACGGTGGCACTGGGAAAAGGAAAGAAAACTTGGTTATCTAACACCATTCGTGCTTGTGTCACGAAGGTAACCCTGTGAGACTCTCCGCCTGTGTGCTCAGGTTAAAGGAGGAGTCTAGAGTACACTCTTTTGAGAGTGCAGTGAGGCCGTGTGAGCCTGGAAGTCCTGTAGCAGACCAGGACAGCAGTCAGACTTAGCATTTCCCGGGTGTGTCGCTAAGTCTTGTACGGTGGGACCGTAGCATGGACTTGTTGCGGATCTTTATATGCAGAGTACACTGCATATATTTAGGGCATAATAATAAAATAAGTATGTAATCATATAGGATCACAGTAAATTAAAGTATTCAAACTTGTGTGCTATTTCTTTATATCTAATTATCTGTTCAAATTATGTGCTATTGCATGGAAATGTGATTATATTCTGCAAATCTGTTATGTTATTAGAACTGCCTTGCTTAGTTCTACATTTATGTTAAATTTTAAATCGTTTACTTAAATTATATCTGTAATCACATTAGTGCATTAGTTTGTTTCTATGAAGTACTCATTCACTGAGCGAGTAGGCTCACCCCTCTACTCAAACATTTTTAGGGTTAACCGCATGGACTTGGAGATGGGCAGAGCATCAGAGTAGATCTGCCACAGGAGTCAAGTATGAGATTAGTTGAGTCAGTCGGTCCTTGTCACTCTAGGTCCTCAGTAAGAGATAAGAGAGAGTTGTAATTACAATGTGTAATATTGTTTCTCTTTGATATGTATGCTAATTAGTAAGTTTCATGTGCATAATGTGTGAAAGACATCGTGAATGCTTATACATGTATCCTTACTATTGAAGTCTGATTAGTAAAAGATATGTTCAGATTCCATTGTTAATATGTTATGTGATTTAATGCGGGGAAACAAGAAAAGAAAAGAAAAGAAAAAAGTTAAGGGTGTTCTTTGTATTACATATAAATCCTATCTTACGCCCTAATCTCATGATTTGAGGAAATTGTGAGATCGGGGTGTAACAATCAGCACATAGTTTGAAAAGGTACGGCTCATCCCAGTAGTATTGTTTCACATCATGCATAAATTTCTTCAGTGCATTTTCGGTGCATTGAGGATGAATAACCTCAGCAGCAAGGTAGTTCACATAATCTGAGTACCACGGTGTGACTTCTGAGACCTTCATTAGTTGGTCATCTGGAAGGGAATCATTAATCAGAATCTTCTCGATGTCTAGAGTGTGGATGCGACTGAAATGGTCTGCTACCACATTCTTTGTACCCTTTTTATCTCTTATCTCTAGATCAAATTCTTATAATAGGAGAATCCATCTAATTAGCATGGGTTTTGCATCTTTCTTTGTCAGAAGGTAACAGATAGCAGCATGATCCGTGTAGACAATGACTTTTGAACCAATAAGGTAGGATATGAATTTGTCAAAGGCATATGCAACTGCCATAAGTTCTTTCTCAGTAGTAGCATAATTCCTCTGAGCTTCATCGAGGGTCTTTGATACATAATAGATCACATAATGTTTCTTTTCTATGTATTGGCCCAAGATAGCTCCCACAGCATAATCACTTACATCACACATAATTTCAAAAGGATGGTCCCAATCAGGAGCTCTGATGATGGGTGTAGTAGTAAGGGCATGTTTCAGTTTGTTGAAACTTTCAAGACATTCTTCGTCAAAATTGAATTCAGCATCCTTTAGTAATAAGTTTGTCATAGGTTTGGTTATTTTAGAGAAGTCCTTTATAAACTGTCTGTAGAAACATACATGTCCTAGGAATGCTCAAACTTCCTTTACATTGACAGGGATGGAGATCTTGGAAATCACTTCGATTTTGGCCTTATCTACTTCGATCCCTCTATTGTTGACCCTATGGCCAAGGACAATGTCTTCCCTTACCATAAAGTGACACTTCGCCCAATTGAGCACAAGATGTGCTTCTTCACACCGTTTGAGAACAAGGGAGAGGTGTTTTAGGAATGAATCAAATGAGTCTCCGTACATAGAAAAATCATCCATAAAAACTTCCATAATTGTTTAATTGAGACCTGCGAATATGGCAACCATGCAACGCTGGAAAGTTGCTAGTGCATTACAGAGGCCAAACGGAATTCTTCTAAATGTGTATGTTCTGAATGGGTAGGGGAAAGTAGTTTTCTCCTGGTCGTCTGGGTGTATAGGTATTTGATAGAATCCAGAGTAACCATCAAGGTAACAGAAATATTCTTGATGAGCCAATCTTTCTAATACTTGATCAAGAAAAGGCATTGGAAAATGATCTTTTTGAGTTGCCTTGTTTAACTTCTTATATGCAAATCCTCCACCCTGTGACTGTTCGAGTGGGGATGAGTTCATTGTTTTCATTTCGTATCACAGTTGTTCCACCTTTCATCGGGACTACATGCACTGGACTCACCCATGGTGAATCCGATATCAGATAGATTATCCCAGCGGTGAATATTTTAATGACTTCACGGCGGACTACTTCCTTCATATTTGGATTCAATTTGCATTGATGTTCAATAGTTGTCTTGTGATCTTACATCATGGAGATTTTTTGCATGCACAATGCTTGACTAACCCCACTGAGATCGCTCATCTTATATCTGATTGCTTTTCTTCTTTCCTTCAATTCCTTTAAAAGTTTGTCTTCTTGTTTTGTTGGTAAATCTAAATCTATGATAACGGGGCAGGCCTTGAGTTCATCTAGAAACACATATTTCAATCCTTCTGGTAGGGGTTTCATTTCAAGAGCTTGTGTCTCTTCACATGCTTCTTCAGTAACATTCACTACTTTTAGTTCCTCAATCTTGGCTTTAGGATCTTCTTTAGCAGAATTGAGATGGAGAACACAACCTTTCACTTGTTGGTCATCTGAACTAGCTACATTTGGATTAGTTAGAACCACTTCTAACAGATCATCTTGTTCATAATCCTCTTGTGTGAGCAGTGACATCTTCTCTATGCACTCAATTAGGTAGACTTCTTCTTGCATGCTTGGTCTACGCATACTTTCAAAAAATTTGAATTCAAGAGTCTCTTTACCTAATCTGAGCGGCAAGGTTCCTGCTTCAACATCAATTAGGGCTCTTGCAGTGGCAAGGAATGGATGACCAAAAATGAGAGGGTATTTGGAGTCTTCCTTTATGTCCATTATGATAAAATCACACGGGATATAGGAATCTTTGCCCACCTTGACCGGTACATCCTCAATGATTCCTAAAGGTAAAGTCACAGTGTTATCTGCAAGTTGTATTGTCATGCCCGTTGGGAGTAGTTCAGCAAACTCTAGCCTTTTGCAAAAGCTAAGTGGCATGATGGAAATGTTAGCACCAAGATCTACCAATCCTTTCTTACATGAAGAATCACCGATATGGCAAGAGATTCCAAAAGATCATGGATCTTTCTGTTTCTTAGGCATCTTACTCTAGATGATGTCTGAAGTGGTTTTCGCTAACTTTATTGTCTCATATTCCTCAGTTATATATTTCCTTGTGATGAGAGACTTTAAGTACTTTGTACATGCTGGTATTTCAGCCAGCGCATCAAGAAAGGGTATATCAACATGAAGTTTCTTCATAACTTCTTTGAACTTGTTGAATCGAGTGTCAAGCTTTGCCTGCCTTAAACAAGTTGGGAAAGGTATACGAGGCTTGTACAGTGGTACTTCTGGCTCTGGCATTTCTGGTTCTGCATCAGTAGATTTTTCAGAACTTGGCTCAGCTGTCTTATCAACAGTTACTGCCCCTTTTGGTTGATATTCAGATGTTGTAGAGTCTTGGGCAGCCACAGAGTCATCTTTGTCTGTAATAACTACTGGTGTCTTGATAGGGGGATCTGAATAGTCTTTTCCAGACCTAGTGGTGATAGCCTTAAGTTTCTCGGGATGCTTAGGATTGTTCTCAGGTTGACCAACAAAGGTTCTAGCATGTGGCTTCATGCTAGCTGCAAGTTGAGCTAGTTGAGATTCAATAGCCTTCTGATGGGCTTGCTGGTTAGCTATCATAGTTTTTTGCGATTGTAACATCTTCTCAATGTTCGACAACTTGTCATCACAAGAGACGGGGCTGGCATGTTGCCCTTGTTGTTGTTGGTAGGGGACTTGGTTGGGATTCAAGAACTGAGAATTATTCTGATAATTATTGTAGTTCCTATTCTGAAAGTTACCCCTAAAGTTTCCTTGATTCCCGAAATTTTGTTGCTAGTTATACTGGAATCCTGGTGGGCCTCATTGTTGGTTATTAGAACCAATTTGTCACGAGTTTTCCACTCATGAAGGATTTCCATATTGAAAACTAGGATGGTTCCTATTCTGATTCAGATTGTAATATCCCTGACCAGGGATGGTGCTGACAGCATTGAGATTTTCCATTTAACCATTATCTCCTTGTCCATAAGCATTGCTTAGAACTACATCATATAGAACATTACATGCTAGAGTGGAATGATTGGTACCTCTACATGCTTCATAGAACAGTGAAGTGGACTTGATATGTTCTTGTTGTTGAGGGGGTGAATGTCCTCTTCTAATAGCAGCAAGAGATGATTCGATATGTTCATGCTTGGCAACTAAGAGTTTGAGGGTCTCAGCGATAGACTTGTATTCAGGAATAACTTTAGCCATATCCACCTTCAACACTCCTTTGCCTACAGATCTACCCCAATTATCTTGATTTTCAGCTCCAAGGGTGATGACTCTCCATGCGCTATCATAACTTTGACGCATGAAATTTCCTCCAGATGAGGAATCTAAAACCTTTTGATATCATTGTCCACACCCCTATAGAAAATTTCGATGAGTTGATTCTTAGGAATTCCATGGTGTGGACACTTGCGTAGAAGCTCTTTATATCTATCCCATGCTTCGGCAAGGGTTTCTCCAGGGACTTGAGTGAAATTCGTTATCCATCCCCTAATTTCATAGGTGAGAGAGGGAGGGTAGAACTTTTCCAGGAATACATTTTGAAGTTGTTCCCAAGTGGTGATGGGTTCACTTTGTAATGAATTGTACCAGCTTATCGCTCTATCAGCAAGTGAATACTTGAAGAAACGGAGACGAACGGCATCGTCATATACTCCATTTTGCTTTGTCATAGCACATAGATCGATAAACCTCAAAAGATGTTCCTGACTATCCTCTCCTTGTTTGCCATAGAATGGGATATTTTGAAGCAATGTGATCCAATGCGCCCTAATCTCAAAATTGGCAGCATTAATGGGAGGAGGTTGTACTGGATGATGAACATTCACAGCTTTGGGGATTGAGAATTCTATAAGATCCTTTTGTAGTTCTACCTCCTGTGTCGCTGCTTGTACTGCTTGGATTTCTTCTTGAACCGCGGCTCTAGCTTCTTGCATGAGCCTTTCTCTCTGTGCATTGATAGCTTGAGCCACCCTTCGGGCTATTTCCTCTTCTTAAGCCATTCTCGCTTGGTTTTCTCTATTTTGACGATGAAAGGTTCTATCAATCTCCGGATCAAAGCTGATGGTGAGTTCGGGATTGTTCAAATGGTGCATGCACTAGTCCTTCTTGAAATACCTAAAATAAAAAGGTTTGAAGTAAGATTGATGGAGTAGAGTGAAATTCAAGTAGATAATCAATGGTTTCAAAAAGAAAAAGTAAAATACTAGATTAGCCTTAAAAGAACTAGATTTGACTAACTGATTTCCTTGTCCCCGACAACGGCGCCAGAATTTGACGTAGCAAATATCGCACTAACAAATTCACTCGGGGTTGAAATCACCGAGCTTTTACCAAAACCTCGTGCAATAATACCACCTGCAACCGGACGGGTCTTATCGCAGTATAGTTAAGGATCAAATCCCAAGAGACAATGTTTTTAAGAATCTTTGTCAGTCGAATCTAGCTCAAGTGAGACTAATATTTAGAACGATTGATTTGGTTGAGGTTAATTAAACTAATTGTAGAAAAGTAAAGAGCAAAATTAAAGTTAGATCTAGATTAATGATATGGAATCGTTGGGATGGTATCGGGTTTCACCACCACTACGCATGCAAACACATCCAAACACATAACATCCAGGTAATAATCTAACTATCCAAATGGAGCTATTGTGAACCCTCCACGAGGATAGGCTCACGTAAGCGTCACCTTCTGGATCACTCACTTACAGCTACGAAGATACAACATCCAACTAAGGCTGAGGGTCCCCCACGAGGGTAGACCCACAGAAGCGTCACCGTAGGATAGATGGCTCATCCCCTCATGGATCATACACTTACGACCTCAAGGAACCCTATCAGATGGACTCATAAAGGAGTCAACTGCGTTAACCAACAAGCAGGTAGGTGATTAATCTACAAGAAAACATCGATGGTTAACAAAGAAGATACAACATCTAACTAAGGTTGTGTGGCCCCCATGAGGGTAGGCACATAGAAGCATCATCGTAGGCTAGATGGCTCGTCCCCTCATAGATCACACACTTGCTACCTCAAGAAATCCCATTCCATTTCTAGTCCGGGAGTCTTCCTCATTAATCGACATTCTACGCTATGAAGAGAAGAACAAGATGGAAGCAAGAAGGTAATCAACTACAAGCATATCAATTAGCAACGAAATGAAAAGTTATATACATTGCCTTGGAATGTTAAATGAAAAGACATGAAAGCATGGGCAGTGGGGCTAGTCCCTACACCCCAGCGAATGGTGACTACTCACTCATGGTTTGAGAAACAAGAGGAATAAGAGACAAGGAAGATTCTGCCATGAGCATGATGAAGAAGGTAGTCGCAGATCGGTGAGGATGATGCGGTCTTCTACGTCGTGTCAGGGCAGATCTGGATGAGGAGGAAGAACCACCAAGGCGGGTTGGGCAGACCTTCCTTTCCACCTTCTTTCTCTTCTCGGCCTCCTTGCTTGCACCAGGAGGAGGTGTGGGTGGCGTGGCAATGGTTGAAGATGGTGGAGTGGCGGCGGTGTGGAAGGGAGACCGATCCTTGCTCCAGCAGCCTTTCGGCCTCCTGCAATCCCCCCAAATGAGGAGCCTTACGGTCCTATTTATAGGCTCAGATGGGGTCTTCACATTTTCTGCATGAACCTGCTCTAAACGGTTTGGAGAAAACAGTCTGGGAGAACGGTTTGGAGCAAACAACCTTGGAGACTGTTTGACATCCAAATGGTCTTAGAAAAGACTAGCCTATCAGTCTTGAGACTGTATGGCACCAATCGGTCTTGAAATCGTTAGTCACTAAGCGATCTCCTCTTGCTGGCTTCAAGCGGTCTTCAGTGATCATACGGTCTTGAGGGAAAATTGTCTTGGGACCGAATGGCTCCAAACGGTCATAGGACCGAATGGTCTTTGCTTATGTGTCCCAAACGGTCTTCATACTTGCTACTTTATCAATTAGTTTCATGACCCAGGATGATCAAACGGTTTGGCTATCAATCTCTCAACCCTACCAGTTTGGCAGTGCTTCTCTTCCTAATGGTCTCATGCGAGAGTGTCCAAACGGTCTTGGTATACAACAGACCAAACGGTGTTGGACTATCCCTTGCTCAAACGGTTTGGCCATAGTGAATCATTTGGTCTTGGAATGAATTCCTTCATTCGGTCTGCTACTCTGGTTCTGTTCGGTTTGGAAACTGATTGAATATCCCAAATGGTCTTTGTGATGAGATCATCCGGATTTGCTCTACCGGTCTTGGAGTGCTCAGCGATCAAACGATCTTGGATCAATTGGTCTGCTGGTGAGTCCAAGTGGTCGTCTGTTGCTGACCAAATGGTCTTGGGCGGTGGTGGGCAGTGAGGTTGCAGGTGGTGCTTAGCGGTGGTAGCTAGGGTTACAAAGGTTGAGGACGATGGAAGTGAGGGGTCCTTCATTCGGTCTTCAACAGATTGCTCAAATGGTCTTGAAGAACTGTTGATATCAAACGGTTTTGAGGTGAAGCTATCCATACGGTCTTGAGACCGAATGGATGAAACCGATTGGTCAAGACCGAATGGTGAGACCATTTGGTCAGAACCAGGGGTGAGTGAAAGGTGGGTCTCAGCTGATTGTTCAACCTCATCAAGACCTACATCAAATCAACATAAATTTAGTTAAAATCATGATAATTGGACTAATTAAGTAATTTTGCACATTTTGATGTTTAGTAAATGAAATTGGGTGCATTGAGTCGAAAAGGGTCCAAGATAGCGACTGAAAAATCATGATGAATATGCATTCATCAACCACCCAAGCGATGAGCAAGGTGATGGATGACATGAAGGCTTAGATTTGGCTTGGACCTAGCCGATGGAGTTGTTGCTATGGAGACAAAAGTGGAGTAGTCTAGATTTCCCTCTATCTAGATCCTAGTTGTGTATGATGATGTAACCCTAAAAGGAAGATTTTTGATGTATCTTGTACAATCTTCTACGATATTGAATATAGTTAGAATTTATTTTTTTGCTACTTTCCAATGTGTTTTGTTTACCATATTTTAGTAGAGGGTGGTTTATCCCACTCTTTACAACATGGTATCAGAGCCCATGGTAGTCAGAATCTGGCTATTTTGGTTTTGTCTCCCTAGTTAGAACCCTAGATTTGCATAGTTTCCCTTAAGTTACATGTTTGCCCTAGATTTGATCTATGTTGATGATAGGTTGATTTAGGACCCTATAGTTTCACCTTAGGATCTTGATGGATAAAACTCTAATATGCTTATAATTAAAATATGCATAACTTGATGTTGTTTACATTTTGCCTTTAGGAAACTATTAGGGCATGAAGTTGAAGCAAAGGTGTCTAGAAAGGATCAGGGTTTCGGGGGCTGGCAATATTTTCCTCTGTGCCACTAGCTAGGTTTATGAGGACTCCTGTGCCCATATGATACCGGCATGTCCTGAGCTAATACAAATTGCCCAAAATAGTTTGCTTTTAGGCAATAGTAACCTTAGACATCTATGTTGTATATATTTGGGAACCCTAAGTTTACAGGTGTATGATGACTTGTTTGAGGATATATATACCAAGATGGGTTCCTTATGTCCCTTAGGACCACATTCTTGGATAAGATTATCCCTAGAACCTAGACCTTAGTGTTTGTATGTTTGGGAAGATATCAGAGTGCACAGTGGAAGCATGATGGATCTTGATAATGGTTTAGTTAGACTCATCCTTTAACCCTAATGTAGTTTTGCTTGATGGGTCAAACCCTTTAAGGGTTGGAGTATGGTTAATTAATGATGTTTGAGTGGTTAGATTTTGAGGACGAAATCCTATTTAGGGGGATGGAACCCTATAACGTCTTGAAATATATCTACTCTATATTTAGAAACCCTAACTCCATAAATAGGAGGTTAGTATGCTTGGATCCTTGGTCTTGACCAAACATGTCATAATGGTAACCCTAACATGCTTGTTTACATATTAATGAACTTGTAATGGTCATCTAATGAATAATTCATACGTTTAAACCCTAATAAATATCCAATGCACAAAATACGGATATCAATGCTAATTGTCAATATGTAAGAGGTTGATCATGTCATGAACCTATAAACCCTGATGATATGATGAGAATGGTAATTGTAACCTAATGCATGCTAAGGATGGATAAGTGAAAATAAGGGTCATGTTGACCTAAACCCTAACTTGCAATAATCTAACCCTAATCTATACATCTTTAATGCCTTTCATGATACATTAATGATGTTAAGAGCCATAATCAGTTAACATACTTTGATACACATAAATGATACATATATAATCATATAATCACATATTAATCAAGTCATCAATATAAAATGCAAGTTACCTTGTTATCTAATACACATGTGATTAGTCACTTAATGTGAATCAATTCATTAATATGTAATATGTTTCACCTTGATCATTGAAATACATGTAATGGCTTCAATGTGAATATGAAGTGATTGGATTCACATAAACATGCAAAATGAATAATAGAAATGAATAATGATTAATTATGACATTAATGTGACCAATAAAGATAATGTGACATTGTGACAACGTTAATATGAATATAAGTGACTAATGTGACACTAATTAGAATAATTGTATGCTTAACCACGAATTGAATAGAATGTCTTATTTCATGTAAAATAATTGTTTATAATTAATAAAGTGGTAATATGAGGGTAATGAAGTATAAATCCAAATTATTAAGGACAACGATCAAATATAATAATGAATGTTGAGATAATTGAGTAACCTCTAATTGTGCATAATAATGAAATATAACCCTTTTGACAATAAAGTGAATATGACATGACATAATTAAAATAGTGATGATAATGTGATATCATAATGAATATGATGTTAATGAGCCAAAATGTAAATAATGTTAAATCTTGTAAAAAGAATATCTTAATAGTGGAACCCTAGGTGATCCTTGAGAACCCGACCTATGTTGAGCTGTATGTGAAGTTTCTAACCCCTTAGGTGTAGTTGAAGTATAAGTTTTGGTGGAATTTGTATGGTTGGAGGAACAACCTCAAGTTTTGGGATGTGATGTTGCACACTCACCCTTCCCTAATTGCTAGTGATTTTGGGGACGAAATCCTCTTTAAGGGGTGCAGTTCTGTAACATACCAAATCTTAGACATTTTGTCTTTTGACCCTCTTTTCCATCTTTTCCTTTCATTTATATCCTCTTTGGCCTTTATGTTTAATTTGTGGAGAATATGATGGTTTAATGAACATTTGTTCACCTTTTATTCCAATATTTGGGTTTATGCACAAATACCTCAGTGGAAGCTTAGTAAGGGGTCAAATATGATAAATGTCCACTTGAGTGATAAAAATAATAAATAAATTCGTGTTATATCTTTCTAGTATCTTTTATGATATGTAAAAGGAGATAATTCTTGAAATATGCATAAAGGAAATGATAAATGTGGTAATTGGAAATAATACGGAATATAATGGATAAAAGGAGATAATGAGGAACATATTGTCCCAAAAATCATAAGTGTAAACCCATGAAGATAATTTGGATATCAATCTCATCTTCTCGGTTTAAAAGAAACTTAATGGCCAAGTATCATCTAATTTGGATAATAAATAAATATATAAAATCATTTATTATAAGATAATGGGAAATGAGCCAAGAAAGAGAAATAAAATATCTAATATCCTAAAATTGGAAAAATAACTCCAAATTCGTAATCTAATCATGGAAATTAGCCTTTGGGAAAATTTTCATCTAATTTGGTCAATGCTTAATATTTTATTTTATTCAAGAGAGAGAAAATAACTTAAACACCAAAAATATTAAATATATGTTGAAAAAAAATAATTATTGTCAAAATCATGTTCCACACATTTAGTATTGCTTATAGGCCAAGTTTTATATTTTTATAAGGTTTCTAGATACCTCTAATAAATTAAAAGGATAAATAATTGATAAAATTTAAATAAATTAAATAAAATAATAAAAGTCTTCAAAAAATATAATAATGCCAAATTCTTGTTCTACATGTTAAAATAGACCTTTGGATGAATTTTGACTCAATTTGTAAAATATTTGATGAGAAGATAAATTTAGGAGAGAGAAAGTATGTAAAACCTTAAAATCATTAATTAAAATAATAAACAACACCAACAAATGAAAATAATGATAAATTCGTATCCAACATACTTAATATGACTTATGGGTGAAGTTATATTATTTTTGGATAATCCTAGAGTCATTAATGCATGAGGAAAGAGAAAATATGACATTTGAATTATTTATCCTATTAAAAGTCACAAAAGGCAAAACTAATTCCATATTTGGATTCTACGCATCACAATTAGTCAGAATATAAATTTTGGCTAATTTTGGATAACGTTTGGCCCTTCAAATGAGGAGAGAAAATAACATTAAATCACTTTAGTCAAATTTGAATAGGAATCAAAAATTTAACTGTGATTTCGCGTTGATCGTCGACCGTTGGATCTTGATCTGAGGATCTGCATTTTGTCTTCTTTCTCAGATCGATTAGGAAATAGGTGGTTTGTTTTCTGAAAATTTAAATTTAATTATCTTCAGATATACTCGATGAAATTTGATGATTTGTGGTTCTACGAATTCCTCTCGAGATTCCGCACAACTTTATGCCAAGATTTTTGTATTTTGAAGAAAATTCAAGAAACCCCTTAAGCAAGTCGGCGGCTTCTCTCACCTCACTTAGCTAAACCCTAGCCTAGGCCTCCTTGCCTATAAATACATATACCCGAAGCACCCCCATCGTATTAGCAACTCGACGCACTAGCTAATTTGGATTTTCGTCTGCGTTTGACCCTATTGTGAGCCACCGAGGACGTCCAGCTTGTGGCACTAATAGCTCCCTGTACTCTCCACCTTCGGCACAATTAAAGGTATCATCGAATCCCTCATGTTCTAAGCTTTCCATCGCATACTTGCACTTCGAATTTGGTTGAGTATAGCGCAAACACCCAATCTTTCCCCAAGCAAGCTACTGCTTGCTCACAGCCATGGTGTGGGTTGGGTTGGGGGAGACAACCCGTAGCTTTTTACTATTTTACCCCCGCTCTCTTCCTCTCTTTGGTACGAAGTGTCTACGTGGTAATTTCTTATTAGTTCATTTTCAAAAATTCATATCTTCTAAACCGTGAGTCCAAAAATAAATCTAAAATATGTTCTAAACTCAAAAAAAATTTCTCTTTCTAATAAAAATATTTCCAAAGGTTTATTTAGAGTTTTTTCAAAGGTGATTTTCTATAATATGAATGAATTAAGTAAAAATCACCAAAAATGCATATAAAAGTTCATATCTTCAAAATACATAATAGTATATGTTATTTCGATCAGAAAATCCTAAATAAGACAATGGTGATGGTTTTAGAGTCTAATTCGATGGTTTGTGCAAAAAGTTTGTAACTTTAGG